>JAHHUM010001517.1:377500-417920 GCA_036173005.1 Crenichthys baileyi | reverse complement strand
GTGCTGTTGGATTGAGCATTTCCCCCTCAGGTCACAAAACAAAAAAATCTGGCAAGGGTAGCATACCCAATGGAGGATGGGGATAACTAATGAGGTAACCTGCCTAGTCACTGAGTCTGCATCAAACATGATTGCAGTGCTAAGTGCCTTAAGGATCAGGCATTGAATTCCTGTTTTGGTAAGAAAATCATTTGACCAGGTCCCTGTTCTCTGTGACGTTCGTAAAAACGGCAGACAAATTGTAAAATATTTTCACTCAAGCACCAAAGGTAAAGAAAAGCTAGAAGTAGTACAGATACAGATAGGAAGACAGTCACAAAAGCTTGTCACTGATGTGGACACAAGCTGGAATAGCATAATCTCACTATATTGTCAGGAGTATCAAAAAATTCAGGAGTGTTAACCTGTATTATTCCCTTTTTACCAGGCAACATTAGAGCTCCCAGAAGAGAGCAGGGTCTAGAACTCAAAGATAACCCTTAATGAACATGCTGGACCATGCAGTACTTGCAAAATCAGCAAATATCACCAGTGTTGCTAAGGTTCTCTCAGACAACCTTTTAAGGCATGTCAGAGAACATGTGGCAAGTATAGAATCCCAAAGCATAATGACAGTGGCCACATTACTTTTAAAACTCTTGGCTATCTCAGCCAAAACAAGACACAAGAGGCAGTATGGCGGCTAAAATCTGAACGTACGGCACTAATAGCCGGCAGTGAAGCTTAACTTCCACATCCATCAGATGCAGGAGAAGGCGCCAGCAACTCTAGTGAGTTTTTATTTATTCTGTAAATTCCTTGACCTTTACATATTACACTTTAGTTCTGCTGTAGTTCAGCTACTGGTGTGGTATGATTATATTTAGTTTTTTTTTTTGCAATTTATAGGTGAACTGTGGTGTCTGCTAGATTAAACAGTGGACCAGAAGAGATGAAGCTCCAATGCCACAGCAGATGCCATACTAGAGGTGGAGTGATACCTGGCAGAAGGTAACTTGAATAGACCTCAGGAACCCCTGGAGTGCTGGCTTACACAAAAACATGTGTATCCCTACTTGTACCGCATGTCACAGAGGTTCCTATGTTCACCAGCATCCTCAGTGCCTTGCAAGAGCATGTTTTCCAAGGCTGGGGAGGTCATTAGTCGACGAAGAAACAGCCTTCAACCACAAACAGTGAAATAAGTCTTGTTTTTGAATAAAAATAACACCCAAATACCCATCCACCAGCAATTTCACATTTAGTGGTTTGATCGCAAAGAAACAGTACCTGAAAAGACGAGCTATGAAAGAGTGAAATTCTTTTGCAGCTACTATGAAAGGATTGAAGCAGAAGTCCCAGAAAAAGAATTCAAGTTTTCAGGAAAGAAGTCACAAACACAAAGCATACAGTGCACTTATTGTCAAAGCAGGTACTAAAAATCAATCACATAAAAAAGATATTACCACAGACGTCAGCATATTAGCAGAAAATTTTTTGGGGGATAAATCATTTTTAAGAACTAAAAGAAATGACACATGGGTTTGAAAAAAAAAAAACTTTTTTGGGGACAATCCCGCCAAAAACTGCCATATTTGATAATTTTAATATGAAAAGGGGGGTCCAGGCGTGCAGAGCAGATTTTTACTGTGAGAAATGAATGGGAAACATCAAGTTTAAAACCTTTAGGCAAAAAAAAGTGCTGGGGAAAACTTTTTGCTTATGAAAGGCCCTTTATTTGGGAATTCCCTAGCCCAAATCTTCTTTGTCTTTTTTCGTCTTGGCAGACAAAAAAATTTGGGGGCATTACCGCCCCAACTGGTGAGGGTTTGAAACAGGAATAAACAACCCTCCAAAAAGAAAATATAACCTTACCCCAAATTTTGGGGGGACCCTATTTTGCAAATGTCTTTTAGGGAATATAAAATAAAAGTTATACTTGGGAAACTTTTTTCTTTAATGTAAAAAAATTTGACATCCCGGGAAACGGTTCCCATCCAGGGTTTGGTAATTATTTAAATGGCACTATTGGATGATTTTCCCAAATGATTTTTTTCAATCTGTTGCTTTCTGTAGGGTTGTCCAAAACCCAAATTTTTTTTCCCTGCTTTTTTTTTCCCCCCTGCGGGTTTGTAAATTACCGCGGGGGGGTTAACGTTGGCCCTGCAGATTAACTCGTGTTTAATGACAGCTGTTTCCCTTTTTCCCTTTCTAATAAAAATTTCCCCATCTTACCTTTAAAAGCAAAAAGGGGAGTTGCTTTAATTTAAATTTATATTAAATTATATTTGTATTTAAGGGTTTCCCACATGCAGAAGCAACCAGGAGACAAAACATAAGATAATAAATCTGTCTTCAAAAAAATTGGTGGGGGAATCCCCAAAGGGGGAAGGGTGAAACCGGAAATTTGTTGCTAGAGATACGGGGGTTGGTGGATGGGGGAAACCAGGAGTGTCGTAATCCAAATGGCAAGGTAGGAGGGGTGGAAAGGGTTTGCAGGTGGGGTCCAAGGTACACAGGAACAGGGAGGTTTCCCAGGGGATCCAACGAAGCATAAAAGGCTTAAATCTTTGTTCATGGAAACAGGATAGTTCCTTTAAAAAGGAACGGTTTATCCAGGGGGTTTGGTATGCAAGGCAGCTCGGGTTTCCCCGAAACCTGGGGAAAACAAGTTATTGGGAAAAAAGACATCCCAAAACGCAAGATTAGTGGCTAGTTTTACACTAAGGCCAAACACCCCGGGCAGTGAGTGCTGGCCCCTCCTCTTAAATAGTCCTTGAGGAAATCGGGGGAATAGCGAACACCGTCACCTCCCTCATTTTCCACGCCTCTAGAGGTAAACCAGTGAATGCCCCAAACCCGACAAAAAAATAATACGAACCTGACGTGGCACTTTTGGACTATGTCTAAATGATTTTTTTAAACCATTGTTTCGTACATGTCCACGAAATTTTTTATTACCTCCTTTTTTTTCCCCCTGAAAGGTTTGTAAATTTTCCTCAGGGGGAGGTCTAATTTTGGGCCCTGCAGTTTAACCAGTATTTAATGACAGCTGATTCCTTCTTCCTTTTCTAAGACTTTCCCCCTCCACTGTAAAGCGTTGATGTTTTTGTTGAATTGGTAAACCCCGATTTTTGGTTTGGTCCTCCTGTGTGCTGACCTTTCCCTTCCTGTGGTTTTGATTTTTGTTTTTTTAAAGTTGTTGTCGGGATCCCTTTTTTTTTTTAATTTTTTTTTTTCCCCTTTTTGTTTGTTTTGTGATTTTTCTGTTTTAAAATTTTTGAGAATTTCCTTTAAATTTAATCTTTATTTCTCTAATTAATTGAAAACTAATAAGTTTACTTTAAATTACATCACAGATCGAAAAATTTCTGGAGTTGTACATTATGCACATCTTAACAATTAATTTCCCACCTTTTTTTTGGAATTGACTGTTGTAACAGCTTCTATGACAGAACTGCAAAAAAGGAAGTTTAATGAATCAACATCACCCCTTTTTTTTTGTCTTATTTTTTCATTCATCTACTACCCCGATCAATTGGCCACCTCCAGTGTCATCCTTCTGTTAATTCAAGCCAACTTAAATCATTTTTTGGAAAATTTTCACTTCCAATAGCTGTGTCTTTAAAACAGTCCCAAAAAAACAGAGCCCTGCCAATGAAAAAAAAACTAATGGAATATCAGTGGCTGTCTCTGTACCGATTCTGATGTTTGATCTTGTTCCGTCTGCATTACTAATGCATAAGTTTAGACTCCATTAATCCAAAACCAAAACCCCAAAAACAGTCCTCTAGTCCCCCTTGTATTTTAAAGGCATTTTAAAAACACCACAACCATGTCACACTTTCATCTAAATGCAATATTACCACTTCCTGTCAATTAGGAGATCATTTCTTACCAGGATTGTAAAAATAAATCACCCTAAATTTCTATTATTTTGTCCATATTTTAACCACTATGTACTCAAGTTCTTGTACTTTTTCCTTGTCATGATAGAAAAACTACACATCCTTTCCCCTATCCCTATAAATACTAATATAGCCATTGATAACAAAATCTAATGTAGGCTTTAGCCATCTTTCATGAATGCATATATCTTCAGGTTAGGGTAAAATATAATATGTATAGATGTGGTTAATGCATCACATGTACGACTCTAAAAAGGTACAAAAATAACATGAATCCTCATCTGTTGAAGTTTGGACTACCAGAGGCATCAACATCCGGTTTGGTTCAGGAATCGAACTTTTTCCTTAAATCCCCCTGAAAACATTTTAATATTTAATATGTACGATTTTATGCTACTTCAAAAAATAATTAATTGAAGTGTTGTAAAATGTTTCTATATTTTAGCCATGAAAGACTGTTATTAACTATAAGTGCATGTAAACTACCCAAGACGTTAAGGTAAAGGAAAGTTATTCTCTTTCCTTAGACCCCAGACGATACATTTGTGGTGCTGCTTCAGTATCTGGAGGGGCTCTATGGAGGAACAAATGAAACAACAGTCCTGAAGGCCTTCATGCTGGTGAATCTGGAAAGGCACCAAAGGACATAGTTGTCCATCAGAGGGCGTAGAGAGCCAGAGAAATTATCCAGCTCTTCTCCTGACCCATGGGAACTACTGGACTTGATAAAACAACACAGAAAGAGACTGAATGAATGGCCTGATCTCTTTCTTGGAAATGTTGTTCCCTGTGCATAATTTCTTTAAAGGCCCACATGTTTTTCTTTACTGCTAGAATCTAAAGAGATTAACACTTCCTCATTTTTACCACATTCTGAATCTCAGTCTGTCATTTTCTACACCGTTTATTCCATAGTGGGTCGCGGGGAGCTGGTGCCTATCTCCAGCAGTCTATGGGGAAAGGAAGCAAAGGAAGCTGGAAAGTTAGAAATATCATGAAAACAATGAATTTAATATTAATCCATTGTGATATATTTATCATGAAAAAATCCAAACAAACAGGACAACCTCCTCCTGAGTGAGCTTGTGGCAACAGTGGACAGTTCATTTTATACTGATCATTTAAATGGAAGCGATGAGTATTTATATGGCTGCGAAAAAGTAAATAATCGTCTCAAATATTTCTTCAGTTTTTCTTATTTTCTCACACTATTAGTCATGTTCATTAGATTAGAATATTGCTGAAAAGTTCATTTATTTCAGTAACTCAGTTCACTAAGTGAAACACATTAAATAGATTAACTCCACACAGATAAATGTTTTTAAACCTATATTTCTGTTAATTATAATGATTTTCTGCTTACAGCTAATGAAAACACGATTAAAATAACATTAAAATATTACACCAGACCGATAAAAAACATTTTAATACAGAAATGTGGGCCTAATGAAAAGTATGTTTAAAGGGTCGAGCCTTATGGGAATGTGTGTTCTAATTTATTGAATATGACTGTAAATTAGACCATCAACAAACTTTTAATATCAGTGAAAGATAGCTGGACTACTTAGAAATACATGTATCAAATAATGTTTCCACTTAATAATCAATTACTTACACAGAAAAGCAGAGAAGACTGGAGGGCAGACGAAGACGAAGAGCTGAAGGATTGATAACAGAGTCAATAGTATATGGACCAACGAAACGAGGAGAAAGTTTTTTAGACATTGCCTACAACGGGATGTCTCTTGAGGACAACCAAACCTTCTGACCAGGAAGGTAAGTAGGAGCTGGCCGTCGTTTGCGGTCGGCGTATTTCCTATTTTGGTCAGCAGTACGAAGAAGAGCCGAAGTAGCTTCACTCCAGAGCCGTTTACATCTCCGTATGTGGTGGCGAACAGAAACCACAGCTATATCCTTCTCATCTGCAGAGAAGAAGGGTGGTTGATAGCCAATAGCTACCTCAAATGGAGAAAGACCAGTAGCAGACCAGTATGGTCTGTGGGGAGGTAATGATGAGGCCTTAGTTTTACTAAAAACTAACCTTAAATCGTGGTATTCCGTGGGAACGCAGGGAAAGGTCTAAGATCTCACTCTCGGTATGCAGTGATTCAGATGGCAGGGTGGCGACAGCAGACTGGAGACAAGATGAATGACAGTTAATGGACCAAGATTCTACCCGGCTTTCAACCCAGTTAATATGAGGGTTGTGTTTCTTAAGCCATGGGTAACCAAGAACCAATGAATTTAGAGCAATAGGAAACACAAAAAAGGAGATTTCCTCCCTGTGATTACCTGAAAGAATTAGAGTGAGTGGTTTAGTTCGAAGGGTAATCTGAGGAAGTCTTTGCCCATCCAAAGAGGAAGCAGACTGAGGTACAGGTAGATGTTCTACCTCGATCTGAGCCTCCTTGACAAAATCTTGGTCGATTAAATTCTGGTCGCTACCTGAGTCGATGAGAGCGAACAGGTTTTGAAAAGGACAGTTGGAAATTAAGGTGGCTGGTAAACAAAGTCTAGGGGTAGAGGGTCGGTCCGTCAGTATCCCCTCTCTTACTGATGGACCTGCCCTTTTGGTCCAGCGGGGCTAACAGGACAATCTGCCAGGAAATGCTCTGATGAACTACAGTAGAAACATTGGTTATTCTGACGGCGCTTTAATCTCTCCTCCTGAGACAATTTAGTGCGCCCTATCAGCATGGGTTCTATCTATCTGTATTGTGAGAACAGCAAGAGGAACGAACGGTTTCTGGGGCCTGACTCATAAGACGAGTCCTACCAATGCTGCATCTAAATCGGGATCTTTCTCTCTCTCTCATACGATTATCCAATCTTACTGCTAAATTGATTAACTCATTTAATGTCTTAGGTAGGTCGATTAGAGCTAACTCATCCTTTAAAGGTTCGTTTAGTGACTGAACAAAAGCGGTCCTAAGAGCACATTCATTCCACCTAGAGGCTGCAGCAAGAACGCGGAAATCAATTGAAAAAATCAGCCACTGACTGGTCTTTCTGTTTGATTGAATATAAATTACGTTCCGAAGTGGTCTGATCAATTTCAGATGAAAAAACCTGTCTGAATTCACCCTCAAATTCTAAAAATGAACAACCCAAGTCTAAACAACTGGAAAAACGCCCTTCAGCCCATTTGAGAGCCTTTCCGGTTAACAATCCTAAAATGTAGGAAATCTTTGCAGAATCATGGGGAAAAGACTGCGGTGAACGATTAAATACCAGAGTGCATTGGAGTAGGAAACCCTTGCAGTCTCTCTTTACACCTGAACATTTTTCTGGAGTAAGAGAACTGGCCTCACGTGAATACGGTAGCTGTTGAAACTACTCACAGTGTGCTGAATTAAAGATGCGAGGTGCTTGATCTGCTGGTTCGTTTGTCTCTGTTGTTCTGCAACGTCACGAAGGGAAGAATCATGTGTTTGGATTAGGTGTTGGTGGTCAGAAAGGGTTCTCCTGAATGCTTCTGCTGGGTCGGATTGGCCAGAATGTTCTGTCATAGTGGAATTAGCAAATTTGACCCACATGCAGAAAGCAATTCAGGAGACAGAGCTTTACGGTTAAAAGTTTTATTTTTAATGACAAAGCAAGAGCAAGGAACAGGGACCAGGATCATGAACTGTAAAATAAAACAGAGAGGTAAGTGGGGAATTATTCCTGAAGGAAAACAATAATGATTCTGTCTTACTGGGGAAAGGAGACGATCCGCCAGAGGGAGAGGTGGAGAAAAACCCAGAGGATTGTTTACCCGTGGATTCGGTGATGGTGAGTTCAGGTTTGCCAGGAAATTTGAAAGTCCAGAGTTTACTGTGATTGAAGCTTGTGTGCGTGGGAGGGTGGACAGGGTTCGATGAGGAGGATTTCAGGTATAGTGGAAACTGCCAGCCGGTGAGATCCACAGGAGCAAACAGAGGTTTGAGTCTTTGTTCATGGGGTAGAAACGACTTCTTCTCAGAAGACAATAATCGAAGACGTTCAAAGCTGACGGCGAGGTCAGGTTCAGGTACACCTGTAACATAGAACATGCAGGTCTTAGCAAAGGCAAAAACTAGAACAAGGCAAGAGTAATGTGGCTGAAGCAGTACCACTAAGGGCAACACTCTGGCAATGAGTTGCTGGCAGCCTCCTCCTTAAATCCTCCTCTGGTGGTGATTAGAGTGATGGAGAACACCTGTCGGACACCTCCACGTCCAGGCGCCATCTAGAGGCTAAACACAGTAAGCAGCACCACAAAAGGCAGACATGGCAGAGATCCTGACACACACATATAGTTCTAAAGTAAACTTTGGTATGAACCATGTTAAATAATAAGTTTCAAATTTTTTACCTAATCTTCATGCTAACAGTGCCATTATAATTTCAGAGATGAAGGAATGAAGAAACAGAAATGAGGCAAGTGAGATGAGGGAAAGTGAAGGGGAAAAAGAATATGAAATTGTAGCCTCAGAGGACAGGGACATGCCAGGAACTGATGAGCCAGGGTCAACAGGGCGAGGAGTATGCATCAACAGGCAATACAATCAGGAAACCGAGGTAAAAAAGCTGAGGTAGGAATTAGAAAACCAAAAAATTAACATAAGAACAATAGAAGGATAACTTCACAGACATAAGAAAATTAATGCAATCCTACGAAAGAAAAATTTAACAATGGAAAGTGTAAGAGAGGCATTAGATAGAGCAAAAACACATAAAAAAAAAGCCATACAACTTCGCTTTTCTGTGGGCTCAACAGGCTACAGGCTTCTTCAGGACATGAGTCTCCCTCTCCTTGACATCAGAACCCAGCAAAGAAGATTGCAACACATTAAGCTGGAACCAGGTGTGCTAGGAGAAGTTTTCAACATGCTCCAAACAAAGGTTGAACGTTTAACAGAGATGGAAAGAGAATGTATACTTACTCTAGATGAAATTGCAATCACCCCTAGAGTGGAGCTGCACCTAGGAACAGGGAAGCTGTTTGGGGATGTGACGCTGCCTGGTCACACTGGAGCTGCAACACATCGATGTGTTTTTATGTTGGCAGGAAGTACAACAAGATGGAAGTAAGTTGTGGCTTACCATTTTAGTCGCAGTTCCACTAATGGAGCTAATTACAAGCCAGTCATCCTAGACATCATTGAGAGAGCAGCTTTCATAGGTCTTGTTGTGGTAAACATCACGACTGACATGGGCAGTGCTAACTGAGGGATGTGGCGGGCTTTTGGAGTGGGCCACAAGAAAACATTTGTCCAAAACCCAGTAAGACCAGACAAAAGGCTGTACTTCATGCCAGATGTCCCTCATCTGGTGAATAATTTGAAGAGTGCCCTGGTTAGTGGTCAGACATTCACAATTCCACCAGAGATTGTACAAAAGAGAGTCTGCCACACAATGAGGTTTCCCTGGTTTCAGTTGCTTTTTTGGCTTTTAATTTTGCCAACATGTTTCTTCTGATTGAAACGAATTTTATTTTTTGAGACTTCCATCTTCAGTCAGAGAGAGAATATGTGGAGGGAGCTCTCTTCATTACTGATAAGGTTTTCGACATGACAGTTTTGTTACCATACAAATAAAAACAGATGTTTTTTTCCCCAAAGTTCATTCCCTTTGTATAGTGTTTTATTATCTTTAGGGAGGTTTGTATCTAACTTTCGATCAGAAAAAAGCATAATAAAAATAATAATATAAATCTATATTTTTAGTATTTCAATGTAATGCCCGCATGTGCACATGATTTTCAAAATCCTGAATGACTTATTTGTTTTTACCAAACGTTAAGAACATTACAAAACTTTACAGTCCGATGAAAGTTATAAAAGAACGTGGGAAATCAGGTAAAGAAAATGCAGATGATTAGGTCAAAATTGGTTAGTAATAGAGAATATACCAAGAATTTATTCATTTTAATGAAATATTATTCATGACTCTGTAACAAAACATCAGAAAGAAAAATTCTTCTCAGTACATTCAAAGAGAAACAAAGTTTTGAGATAACATATCTAATGTAGTCTCAGGGGTTTGCAGTACTTTTAGCTGTAGTAACCTGAACCTTATTTCTAAAGAACTGAACTGAACTGAACAAAATTTTCCTAAAGGTAATAAGATCTATAAAACTGCACTTTAAAAGGCTGCAGCCTAAGTTACCCCAGAGAGTCGAACTGAGTCCTATATTTATTTTTTGGTCCAAAGATATTTACTTGTGTATATGATTTGACCAATTTGTTATGTAATTTGGCATTATGGTTCATCCTGGAGGATTTGTGCCACATAAATAAAGACAATTTAAATTTATAGAATTATCCTGCCGTCACATTTTTATTGATACAACTTAAAGAAATACAAAGCATGACAGGAGAAATAACTTATAATGCAAATGATACACATTTGTTTTCAAGGACAATTATGTGCCATTTATGATTTTGATGTTTGCAATTAAAAGTCTTGCCATTTTATAGAGTAAAAAGGCTGTATATCACAGCGATTACAATGTGACACATTGTACCACGGACAGCCTGCATCCACACTTGAAAAGGCATGCTTAGTCATCGAAAATATTGAAAAATAAACCCCTTTAGGTTTGTCTGATGTAGAGCTACTGATTACGGAAGACGACGAGGGTAATGTTGCATCACTCTTTTGGTCATGGTTTTCAATCATCTTTAATCAACTTGTTTATATTGTACATAGCCCATTAGCCTTCGTCATTCTCTAATTCTGCTTGGTAGTTTAGTTGGATTGTTTTAGCATAGTAAAGAGTTTGTTGATTGAAATATGTTTGACTTTGAGTTGACTTATTTTTGTAAATAAATTCTTGTATTTTAAGAAATTGTGTGAATTAATTCCATATATGCGCATATATGCTGTTCAATAATGTCAGAGCTTGGCTCACCCTTTTCGATTTTGTCCTAATACCATCGCCTTACAGGGCTGGTATTCACAGGTCAACCTTTAACAGACCGAAATATTATTTGATAAAATATTAATATTAATATTAAATATTAAATAATATTGTCTGATTAATATTCCTTACACCTTTATAGTGCAGATGCTCTCACCAGTCAGCCCTTTGTTAGGCTTCTCAGTTATTGTGCAACCTACTTCGCTCAGCTCCTTGGTTATTCCTCAATACTTTAGTCATTGGTCTTCAAAGGTTCGCTGTCAGCATACAGCCGGCTCTCGTCACTCCTAGTCATCCTGCAGTTCTCTCCCTAATCTGCTCAGTCTTAAACTTTACACAGTATTACACATTCCATTCTCAGCTTTCTACATTTACTTTAAGACACAGTTACAAAATCATCACTTCATTCTTTTTATTCATACTATTCATATTATGTCTTTTATATAGCTGATTGAGAATTTTAAACCTTAATGTTTTTGTTTTAATTATTAGTTCTCAATCATATTTCAATCATACGTCTTTTAACTTGATAATCAAAGATTACTCATTTCATTTATTACTTGTTAAAGAATGGAAAATCAGCATACATCATTTCTTTGGATGTAGTAGTCAGACTGTAGTACTAGACTACTTCTCTGTTCCGTCTCTGGGCGGCCAGCCAAGGGGATCGAAAAGGTGGAGGTTGAGTGTCACTTGACGAGGCGTAGGGGGAAGCAGCGGTGTAATGGAAGAGAGCTGCATAGGTCATAAGCCAAACCATAATGGCTAGATCAGAAGTGAGTTGTAGCCAATAAAGGAGAGAGAGTACTCCCCATCCTAAGCTCCAAGCCACCAAGCTAGCTAGTTTTGCGAGCCAAGTCCATTTGCTGTGTCCTTTGAGAGAGAGAGTTAGTTGCCCTAAATATGCGATGACGCCCAAAGCGCCAAAAGAGTGCCTCCATTATTGCAGTTACTATCTTAGCAGGTGCGCGACGGGTGGCATGAGGTCCGCTCAGCAGTATCTCAAGCACTAAGGCAATGGTGTCAACACAAAGCCACAGTGCTACCATCAGGCTTCTTCTCCAGTCAATGTTGACCCTTCCCATAAGATAGGACGCAAACAGAGACAACGCCACTTCGCATCTGCGTATCCAGAAATGGCCAAAGACTAGTTTAACATATCCCTGAAGCACGATAAGAAACCGTAATGGTTGGCTGACCGACCAGGACCCGGTGTGGCAATAGCATAGCCATCCACAGAAAAGCGCATAAAACTCCACTGTACTCAATTGGTCAGGCTCGGAGATAGTAGTGGAATTGGTAGTCATGATGATAAGCGACTACAAAGGTTTAGGCTCAACTGGTGTCTTCAAACCCGGAACTCAAAGTAACCCAAAACTGCCCAAGCCCTGAGCCCTCAAGGGGAGGGGCTGATAACGCCTCCTTCAAGGGCTGAGCATGGACCGAAGAAACTGTTGCGCAAGGACCTTACATATTATGACTACAATAATCATTCCTACAGCAGCAAGCAAATAAGGCCAAAGCATCATAAACAAATTAGCTATCCAACCTTCAACTACTGAAAACCCTTCCCCTATAATGTGTCCGGCTTCCTGGGCAACTGTAGTAACTACATTGCTGACTGAGTGTCCTAATGTCTCATACCAACTACAAGCATGCTGATACGCTCCTTCCCCACAATTCTTCCAGGTTTCTTTAGGTGGCTTACATGTGAGGTTGGAGTAAAAAAGATTATATCCTACCCAGTCCAAACCCTTATCTATGTTGCCAGAGCATAAATGCTGTCTGAAAGCATACAATTCGGCTTGAGCAATTACTGAATCGGGAATGAAAGGGACAATAACATCCATGATGCTTTTCCTATGCCTCAGATTGTGTCCTAGTACGAACTCGGCACAGGTCGAGCCTCCACTGAGAGATCTTCTCCACTCTCCTCCAATTTTCTTCCACACAACCTCATATGCATAGGTGTACTCTCGTTATCATAATGGGATTGGCATAATTCAGTCCAACCTGTGTGCTCTTGGCAGGGTCTGCGGGCAAGGCCTATGGTGCACTGAGTACGGGCAGAGTTACACTCCATACGCCAGGGTCTTGGGTGAACAAATCTTTCTGGCCAATAGAAGGGTTGCGGCCAAATGTCTCGCTCTTTGGAGTAAATCGTTGCTAAATATTGGTATTTGACCCAGTAGTTATCAGTTTGAGACAAACAGGGAATGACCCATTCCTTAACTTCATACTTCTGCAATCCCCACCAGGTTCGGGACCAATCTCTGCTGTGTCCTTCAGCCCAGGCCTGCAGGAGCATCTTTGCTGTTTTAATTTTATTTAGGACGGAGCAGTCATATTACCAGGTTGACATGACTGAAATGTCAGCTTGCCACAGGTCACATCGAGGTGAAGCTCCATTGCTTGACCACACAGAGTTGTTAAGACTGTCAAAAACTTGTTGTGCCACACACTGGTCAATTTTGTGAAAATCTCCTGCCGTTACATTCAGTAGTTCATCTGGTTTAGGTAGTTTTTGAACATACATATCTGCATAATAAGGTCCTTTCAAACCTTCATGTGTTCGGCTTTCACCCTCTGGGAAGTCTCCTTTGAAGTGGGGAACACCATAAGCCTTCCATATCCAGGAAAACGTCGTGTTCAGCCATTCTTCGTGTTCAGTCCAGATGGTTTTCGACCAGGAGGTTATGAAGGAAAGATAGACTCGATGAGTGTAAAGAGGGGCTAAGGGCAGATAGTTCTGAGTTGAGTGAATATGTTCCAAAAACAGCTGGGCAAATGTCTGAGCTTGGTATTAATACATTCCAGCAGGGCTTCTCGATTCCGAAAAGCCAAAGGGTAATTTGTGCAGTTTCTGGCTGACGAAGTGTTTTTAGGCCTAGGAGTGGCAGGAATGCGTGTGCGATTCTGCTCTGTGGCATTGGATCCTCTTGCGGGGATGACAAGGCCCCCTTCGGTGTGGTTGCTGGTCTGCTGGGATGTCTGGTTTAGTGGATGCATTCTTGTCACAATTTAACTGATATTTTCCCCAAAATTCCCAACGGGGAAACCAGGCTGGGCAACTCACAACCCTTGAAGGAGCCTTGTGGATAACTTTAGGCTCCCAATAACCTTGGCCTTTAAACTGTACCAAGGGCCGACAGGCCCAGTCGCAGTGCCACTCCGGGACCCCTTGGTCAGGGTGTATCCAATTGCAGCGAATTGTTCGGCGGATGAGTCGGTGCAGGATTCTCACCTATATTATTACTCCTTGTTAGGGTTTGAAAATGTTTGTATGGTTTATCACTCATGTTTGTACAAAGTGCTCTTCCTTTCTACATGCCACAGAAAGGGGGATGCGGGAGAGGAGTGAGTTATGGTACCATCAGTAACATCTGGGGCTGTATCAGTCCCCACTCCCTCTTTGTTTATAAGCAGAACACATACCTTAACCTATCTGACCTCACACACACACACAGACACATACATTCCCTAAATGCTTGCTGTTGAACTGTGTGTGTGAACCGCCTATATAAATAAAGAGAGAGGGTGCCAACACTTTGTAGATTCGCACTGAAGTGTGGCTATCTCTTGCGCAAGAAAAATAGAGACTCTGTGTCGTTTCCTCTGAGTTGACTAATTAATACCTAACACTCCTTCATCAGTGAGTTCAACGTTGGAGATAGACCAGGCGTGGTTGACAAGTTGTTCGGTCGTGGAGTCGTTAATCCATGCTGGGTTTCTCTCTAGAAGCTTCTTCAGTCTGGTGAAATTGGTGTTTTGGCTTTCACGAAAGAACACAGACTGGTTCTTTACGGGAGAGTATTCTGTCCAAGGCAGAAAGATATTCAGAGAGGTTGTGTTCCAGCAGGTTTGGTTGGCATATCTTGAAGAACCATGAGCGGCCTTAACATGGGTTAAGTTCCATGGTCCCACTCCTGCTTGGTAAAGTATAATTAACAAAAGAATAATGGCGATAAGCAAAGCAAAAAGCCTAAGCAAGGTCTTTAAACCAGACACTCTATCCGTAATCTTTATCTGTTTCCATAGCTTGGGTCGAGTAAAGGGACTTCTATTGTCAGGGTCGTCGGGAGGCTCTTTGTCTTGGGCATTAAAAGTAGCTAAATAACTGAGAGGAATCATGTCTGAATGAGTCTCTGTCATGGTTATCCTCAGGAATAGCCAGCTAATTCCAGTTGATCTGCTTCTTCAGTTCTGTCCACTCGTCCTTTGAGCAGGGTTTGATAAATGGGTGATGGGTAAGGCAATCCAGGGTCCAACCCCTCCTACACCCACTTCCACTGGTAGACTGTCCAGTAGTCAGGTTGTATCTGTGGTCCTGCAAGGGTATATCCGTCTATGGTTCGCCTTTGTCTATACGTCTCGTAAGCCAACCCTACTTCTGACAGGGTACAGATTGACGTGTACAGTGGGTGGCCGTGAATCTTGAGTTCGACTCAACGGCCTGGCCGAGCCGGGGTGGTGCAGTGTGGATATGTTGGTCTGTTTTTGTCCTTTCTTGTCCATTTCCACTTCTGTGGCAAAGAGGGCCAAGGCCAGGAATGTGTGCGTTTATTCCTGTATGCTGCTGCAACTTCCCTTCCGGGGTCTACTTTCGGCTGCTCTGGAATGACTGTTATGGTAGCTCCGACGGAGTATACACCTCTAAATGGAACTACAACCATTTGCACTGCCAGTTGTTCCCTCTGGGTGGAGCCAGGGTCAGTGGGTGTGTCTGTCCACTGAGCCACAGTACCTGGAATCTGTAGCACCCTATCGCGATGCCAGTTTTCAGAGGTTACGATGAACTCTCCCACCTTCTGTTTGGGTCTGGCTCCATTGCTGCCCCAGGCATCTAAACTGGTGGTATAGCAGTATAGCCCTGTACCCCGAGCACCCCTTTCTTTGGGAGTGTCGGGCAAGTCTTCCAGGGGGAGGTCTGGAATTGCAATGAGTTCTAATATTAACTGTCCCCAGGTCATCAACTCCCAGGGCCCGAACCATCCACTTGGCTGCGCCTGTTGTTCTTCATTGTCGTGGGGTTGCTCCAGTGCCGTGGCGACACCTTCGTGACCCTGGTCTCTATACACTCGAAACACCAGGGGATGCTGTGTGGTGGTTAAAGGTGGGCGGCTTACCTGGCCAGAGGCTGGATCATATGGCCAGGACTCCCTGATTGATACTGTCAGCAGATCCGTTGGACCCCCATCCAGGCCATCATTCAGGTGACCCCATCTTTCGGTTCCACATAACCCTTCATAAAGTGGAGGAGCTGATGGTTGAGCTATTAATACCACACTGTCTTGGTCCTGGGTGGCTTGTCTATATGGTGCAGGCCTCTCTTCATCAGGATGCGGTTTAAAAGATCTGAGTGGATCATAAAATCGCCTTACTTGCCACCCTTCTGCTTGAACCACCTGCATCAGCCTTCCTGATCTTGTCTGGGCTCTGCAAGAGTCACAGTACTTAAGAAATGAACCATCCCACAGGCAGGTACACTCTCTTGGCCTTTCCTCACGTAGATCCCACTGGGCTGCGCCTGTTGTTCTTCATTGTCGTGGGGTTGCTCCAATTCCGTGCCGACACCTTCGTGACCCTGGTCTCTATACACTCGAAACACCAAGGGATGCTGTGTGGTGGTTGAAGGTGGGCGGCTTACCTGGCCAGAGGCTGGATCATATGGCCAGGACTCCCTGATTGATACTGTCAGCAGATCCGTTGGACCCCCATCCAGGCCATCATTCAGGTGACCCCATCTTTCGGTTCCACATAACCCTTCATAAAGTGGAGGAGCTGATGGTTGAGCTATTAATACCACACTGTCTTGGTCCTGGGTGGCTTGTCTATATGGTGCAGGCCTCTCTTCATCAGGATGCGGTTTAAAAGATCTGAGTGGATCATAAAATCGCCTTACTTGCCACCCTTCTGCTTGAACCACCTGCATCAGCCTTCCTGATCTTGTCTGGGCTCTGCAAGAGTCACAGTACTTAAGAAATGAACCGTCCCGCAGGCAGGTACACTCTCTTGGCCTTTCCTCACGTAGATCCCACTGGGTCACAAAGACCACTCTGGGGACTGTGGTGATTCGGCACCCCCCACAAATGAAGATGTCTGTTACCTTGACGGGCTTGTATGGCAGTTTGTCTAACTCATCGCCACCGGTGTGCAGTGGTTTCTCTCGTCCTGGTCCTTCCCAGCGGACCTTGAGCTGACTTGGGCCCGTGCAGATTGCGCAACAGTTCTTGACCTCACACCACCACAGCATTTCATCTTCTGTTGTCAGAAACAGAAGATGCCTAATGGACAAGGCGTCTGACTTCGGATCAGAAGATTGAGGGTTCGAGTCCCTTCGTGGTGACTTTTAAAGGACCAAGTCAAGGATTGTCTTCTGTGTCTGCACATAAATAATTCCTGATCTCAACAAAGTAATTCAAGAAGTTCAGTTAGGAAAGCTCTGTGTCTATCTTGTATAAAGCAAAATAAAGACCTGTATGCATGTAATTTGATACACACCGTGTCGGTTGTAGACCACTTCAGATTCCTAGGAACCACCCTCTCTGAGGACCTGAGATGGTCTTCACACAGACTCTGTTCGGAAGAAGGCCCAGCAGAGACCTTCCACAGGAGCGGCTGGTCATCTTCTACACTGCCATCATTCAGTCTGTCCTTTCTTCATCCATCTCAGTGTGGTTTGGTTCATCCACCAAACAGGACAGGTCCAGACTGCAACGAATAATCAGGACTGCAGAGAGAATCATCAGGGCTGACCTTCCCTCCACCCAGGACTTATACAGATCAAGGGTCAGGAAAAGAGCTGCTAAAATCTCTGCAGACACTGCACACAAACTGTTCAGAGTTTTACCTTCAGGCCGCCGCTACAGAGCGGTGTTAACTCAAACCAGCCGTCACAGAGGCAGTTTCTTCCCCCAGGCTATTTCTCTGTTAAACATTTAACAGAGTACAAAACAACAGCCATGCACCTTCTTATTTTATTTTATATATATATATATATATATATATATATGTATATTTGTACATTGTAAATATATATATTCTATTCTGTAATGCATAAACAAAAACCAAAGAGCAACGTGTACCGGAGTCAATTTCCTTGTTTGTATGTACAAACTTGGCAATAAAGCTGATTCTGATTCCTTTTTTAGCAACTTCCAATTTCTTCAAGGCTCTTCCTGCACAAAGCCCTGAAGTAGTTCTTTGAATGGCAACCCCCCCTTATACAGTGGCTAGTCTGATGTAGGGTGGCATGGTGCTTGGCTCACTGGCCATCTCTCCGGTTTCTGGTTATCCTTAGCTGAGAAGTGGCTTAAGCTGTTCAACTCCTTGGATCCCTCTCTTCTGTTATAACACTGTGTTACGATCTAATACTTGCTTCACAATGTCAGTGGTATCGTACTTGGGTTTCACTGCTGCCGACACAGGGTGATCTCGTGCTCTCACCCACACTCGTTGTCCCTCACGGAATGGCACCTTAGGCGTTGGTTTCCCTGTTTTCTCATTGGAGCTCCGTCCCACTTCTTGTGAAGAGAATGGTCGTTGGTTGAGTTCTGCTGCAGGGGAGGGTCTACTGACTCGATGTCTGGTGCTCCAGTCACGAGAATTAGCATTTTTTGCTATCCAGTTTTTCACCAAACCTATGGTGCGTTCCACCACTCCGTTTGCTTGGGGAGTGTATGGTGGAGAGTAAATTCTCACTACCCCAAATCTCTGGCACTAGTGATCAACCTGTGCATTGCGAAAATGAGTCCCATTGTCTGTTCGCAGTTCCTTAGGCACCCCAAGGGAACTAAAGACTTGCTCCAGCATGGCAACGACACTGCTGCCGTTGGCTCTCCCTACTGCTCTTACAGTTACATACCCTGACATTGAGTCTACTAGCACCAGGTGGTATTTTTCACCTTTCTTCCCTGTTATCTCCATATGGCCCGCGACATCCATGCACACTGAGCCCCAGGGGATGGTGCTCTTGATCGTCAGACCTTCCAGCCGCTGTCCACGGCGCCCTGCGTTGTATTGACCACATACTTCGCAGTCCCGTAGTACGCACCGGATGTGCTTCATAGGGATCCATAGCTCCTGCGCTTCCAATTCTTTACGGGTAGGCAGCACGCCTGCATGTCCTAAGGCCTCATGCACGCTCCGTACCACCTCATCCACGTACTCTTCAGGGACTGCCCTTCCTTGTGGCGTTCTGTCCCACTTCTCGATCCCGACAAAGACAACTTTTCTCTGTTGAACATAGCGATCCACCTCATCGTTTCCACGCCAGTGAGCCCCTTCTCGGGTATGAGCCTTCTGGTGCTCCACTTCAAGCTCCAGGCTCATCCTCAACTCGGCGATCTGCTTCCACAGATCGTGATGGGCCATTAACTTTCCTTTGGCGCTTTCAAATCCATTCTCTTCCCAAATGGATAAGTCTTCATTAAAGGCTTGTGCACAGTAGTGGCTGTCTGTGATTATCTTTGCTCTCTTGATTCTTTTCTTCATCAACTCTAACATTCCCTCCAGCACTGCTGTTACTTCTCCCGCCTGTGCACTACCGGGAGTTTTACCTTTCTGGCGGCACCTCTCTTGACCGTGCTGTTTGATCAGATGGCCTACCCCCAGTAGGCCATCTGATCCAGTCCTTTCTTCGACCCATCAGTGTATAGGACCCACTCTTGCGATTTTTCTTTCGCAGAGAGTTCTAAGGGTGTGTTCTTGCTGGCTGGTTGTGCTGGGCAAATCTCAAAGTCGGGGTCCAGCAGGATGTCTTCCCATCTTCCCCGCCTTGTATTGGTTGCTTTTGTGCTTTCCACGGTTCCTTTTCTTTCTTCTTTTTCTTCTTTCTTCTTCTTTTCTCTCCTTCCTTTTCTATGATACTTGTGAACTTGGCTCTGAGTGATGACTTTAATCTGCTGTCCCTGTGCTAGGTCTTTTAAGGTGCTCCAGTATCTAGCAAGCACTGCTAACTCTTTTTCTTCTTGAGGGAATTTCTTCTCTACAGATGACAAAGTGTAACTCCACAAAGTTACTAACCCCCCATTTTCATTGCTCACTTTTAGCATGGTATCCTCATCTTCACAGCTGATCTCGGCCACCAACTTTTCAGTCAAGCTCCTCGGTTCCAACCTCACGGCGTCTTGGATTGCTCCTTTAAGCTTATCCGGATCGTTCTGGTTTGATGCAGTCCATGTCCAGTTTTTCTTTGTCATTTTTCCTTCTCCTTCTATCTTCCTCAGGCAGGCATATAATGGCTTAGCATATTTTTGATAATTAGGAACATGATCTCTCACGTAGTTGCAGAGTCCCAAAATCTTTTGTAGATCATTTTCAGATTCAGGTGGCTGGATTTGCGGCAGCTTCTTTCGATACCCTTCTGAGAGTCCCAAATCTGTTGTCACTTGAATCCTAGGTAGTGTACCTGGAACTGTCCAAACTGGCATTTCTTGAGATTCAGCTTCCATACTGCTGCTGTGATTCTCTCCACCACTGTTTGCAGTCTCTCTAGGTGCTCTTCTTCCGTGTCGTCTGCAATGAACACATCATCTATGTACACTGTAGCTCCTAGGTTGCCCAAAACTTCCATTACAGCTGACTAGAACACATTAGGGGAGTTTTTGTACCCCTGAGGTAACCTTTGCCACACATAACTCTTGCCTTTGTGTGTAAATGCTGTCTTGCCTTGTGATTGCTTTGCGAGTCTGAGGGAGAAAAATCCATTTGCTAAGTCAATGCAGGATTTATATTTCTTGACTCTTAATGTTTTCAGTGCTCCTTGGGGATTGATTAGGCTGGCTCGGTTTGCTATGGTTCTTCGATTGAGGGCCTTGAAGTTGATTACTGGCCTCCAACCTCCTCCTGCCGACTCTGGTTTTTTCACCGCTTGAATGGGACTGTTAGTGATGGGATTTAGCTCTTCTCTGATGATTCCAAGAGCGCTTAGTTCTTTTACTATCTTCTCCATTTCTTCAACGGCACCCGGGTTCAGAGGGTACTGTCGAACTGATGGATGCACTCCCCCTTCTATGAGGTGCACATACTTTGGTCCCAGGTCTCCACAGTCATTCTTGAACCGGGCCACATTTGCTGAGGTGATGATCTTCCGTAACTTCTCTTTCCAAGACGGGGAGAAGCCGCTTTCTTTCTGCTTCTGTTTAGTTACTTATGGCACATTTACTGCTTTGTACCACTCTTGAGCCCCGGTTCCACTCTGAGTCGATCCTACTTTTACTAACCTCGACTGTAGCTGGCTCAGCTCAGCGGTGCTCTCCCCATGGTTTGTTGAGTTCTTTCAGGTCTGTGACGGTGATGAGGTTATATGGACCCTTCACACAAATGATTCCATGCCAAGTTCCATACGGCATCTCTTCTACGGTCCCGTTGGCAAATTGGACCGTAAGGTATCCTGTCATCTTTAGGCCTCTGCGAGTCATGGATACCTCAGCCCGGTGTCCACTATTGTTCGGAGATAAAACATGGATATAGACTGGTTGTGGTTCCATGCCCCAAGGCAGTCCAGAAGAAGGAAGACATTAGTCCATGGTTACGTTGGTGGATAGGGTTCCTTGAAGTATTGGGACTGGGGAAACTGGTGTCGCTGTACAGTCCATCCGAAAAATATGACCCGATTGTAAAAATGGTTTACAGTGAGTCTGGACTGAACGGGTACCTCACAAACCCCAAATGGACACATTTACAAAGTATCTTCGTCTACATTTTCTCTGTTGTGGTTCTTACCATGGAGCTTCTTGAAGGAATAATACCCTGGGTGTATCCCTCTTTCTGTGCTCTAACCAACCCTAAAAAACTCCCACATCACTGGTTATTATCTAGATAATATAATACGTACTCTAATACATACTATCATTGCTTGTGATTCGACTCACAAGAAATGCAAAAATTCCTGTTAACAACAGAAGAACACTGACTTGTCTTTTTCATCTAACTTATTAAAACAGAAGTACATAATTGATTCTTTCCATCTAAAGAAATGGGACTAAAATTAGAAGCATTTTAAGTAGACAGATTTACTGAGAAATGGTAGCTGGAGCCACTAGCCTGTGTTTACAGGGGATTTGAATTCTGTCAAACAAAATAAATGGAAGGAGAGTGGACACAGCCCTACTTAAAATAACATTTCAGTGTATAACAATATAAAAACAATGTTTTATTGCTTTCTATTACGTAACCAAAAGCTTTGATAACGAGGGGTGCCTATCTCCAGGCATCTACCGGCGAGACCCTGGACAGGTCACCAGTCCATCACAGGGAAACACAGAGACACACAACCATTCACACACTCAGTGACACCTACGGAGAGACCAATTAACCTAACAGTCATGTTTTGGAGTGTGGGAGGAAGCCAGGGTACCCGAAGAGAACCCACGCATTCACAGGGAGAACATACACACTCTGTGCATAAAGACCCCAAGCCAGGAGTTGAACCCAGGGCCTTCTTGCTGCAAGGCAACAGTGCTACCAACTGTTCCACCGTGCAACCAAAAAATCTTTTCCTTTTTTTTTTGTAAATGCAGTCTGCTATGAAGATAAACAAAGTTTATCATTTGTACTCTAAGGCATGTGCTCTTGCTTTTTACTCTGACAGCAAGATTTAGATTCATGCAAAACCAGTTTTATATTTGTGTCGGTGCTGGCTGGAAGCAGTCCAACTGGAGCTACGCAAGATACAAGTAGGTTTCTTCCTGCTCCCCGTTTATTTGCTTTTTGGTGGATCTTTCCAACTCTGAGTAAATTTAGTTTTAAATTTGCATTTTGTCTTGGTCACTTTCAGGTTTATGACAAAAATGAAGAGAATTTTAGTACAGGGCAGCAGATGCTTCCATTTTATTGCTATTCTCCACACATTTGGTTCCACATTTGAACAATGGGACTGAATCCTAGGAGGTGACACCTATCAGACTGTACACTCCACTGTCTATAGCATAAAGAAGGGTTAGACTAACCTTTATCCTGAGTTTGGACAAAAAATTTTATAGAATAAAAAGTCTCTATTTCCAGCCACAATTCATATAATTGCTAAAAAGCTTTTTCCACTGGCATTTTTGACCATTCATATTTTGTGATGAGCTACAAGTCTTTGAGGTTGGAACCCCACCTTGCCATCACCCTAATCTTCAGCTCCCTCCACATATTCTCTCTCTGACTGAAGATGGAAGTCTAAAAAAATAAAATTGCTTTCATTCAGTAGAAACATGTTGGCAAAATTAAAAGATGACTTTAAATCTAAATCTACCAAGGGGTGTGATTTATTTTTGGCATTTACTGTAGTTATATTCTGCTATCTCACTTACCTTCCCTCTATTTTTCTTCTTTAAGCTCAAAGACCTGCTAAAGCAAAATGGCAACAACTTCACATCCTGATATTTTAGCTGTGATCATTCTAAAAGGGAACAGGTGTTCTCCATGACCTTCATGATCACCAAGTTTCTTGCTGTTGTACCTCTTGCCATCCTCGTCCTCTGCTTGGATTACCGGCAAAGGCAGCGTTCCTCCAAGATGTTCGTCTGTGGTCTTTACACTGGTCTCTCAGGTGTTCTAATGGTGGGGATTTATGCGCCAAACATTGTTTTTCAAGGAGAAATTGCTTTTCACATCTTGACAAGCATGGATCACCACCTGGCCGTCGTTCACCCCATAACATATTGCGACAAGATGGCGCCACAGATGGTCGCCTTGGCGTGTTGGTGCGCATTGTTTTGTTTTGTTTTGTTTTTTGCTTTAAAACGGTCATCTGTGATGGTACCCGGAGCTCTCGCACCAGAGAAGAACTCATGAACATCCGGGCTACTACACCAGAGGAGTTATTTCTGACTTTTCTGCCTACTGCTCTGGAATTTTTGGACATCCTGGTCAAAGGTGCGCTCACCTTTGCTCACGCAGTGAAACGCCGGAAGAGAGGGAAACGGGCTGGGGTGCCGGTACGTCTCCGCCAGCGTGGACTACCTGGAATATTTCTCTCTAATGTGCGCTCACTTCTCAACAAAATTGAGGAACTACAACTGCTGTTTGGGAAAAACAGGGACTTTTATTAATCGGAAGTTTTGTGCTTCACAGAGACGTGGCTGTGTGGATTAATACCGGACTCTGCGCTGCAGCTGGCAGGATTCCAGCTCTACAGAGCGGACAGAGACACGGAACTCTCCAGCAAAGCGAAAGGTGGAGAAATCTGTTTCTACCTCAACAGTGGTTGGTGCAACGACGTGACAGTGATTCAACAGTACTGTGCTCCAGACCTGGAATCCTTCTTCATAAACTGTAAGCGTTTCTATTCCCCCTGTGAGTTCGCTTCGTTCATCCTGGTTGGTGTTTACATCTCGCCACAAGCTAACGTGCAGGTCGCACGTACAAGTTTGGCAATGCAGTGAAAGAGGCCAAACGACTGTACTCTGAGAATCTCCAAAACCAGTTCTCAGCCAACGACTCTGCGTCTGTCTGGAAAGGGCTCAGGCAGATCACCAACTACAAGCCGAAAGCCCCCCACTCCATCAACGACCGACTTCTCGCCAACGACCTGAACGAGTTCTACTGCTCCTTTGAAAGACAAAGGGACAGTCCTGCAACCATCCCCCACGACACCCCCAACAGCAGCAGCCACAATCCACCACCCCCACCTCCCCAACCTCTAGAGGGGCCTGGGCATCTCCAACCCCCACCCTGAAGTTACCCCCCACCAGCCCCCTACCCATGCCGGGGACGGCTCTTTCCATCCAGGAGAGGGACGTCAACAAACTCTTCAGGAGACAGAACCCCCGGAAAGCTGTTGGACCGGATTCTGTCTCACCAGCCAGCCTGAAGCACTGCGCTGATCAGCTGTCTCCAGTCTTGACAGACATTTTTAACACCTCACTTGACACATGTCATGTGCCAGCCTGCTTCAAGTCCTCCACCATCGTCCCTGTTCCCAAGAAGCCAAGGACCACAGGGCTTAATGACTTCAGACCCGTCGCCCTGACCTCTGTGGTGATTAAGTCCTTTGAGCACCTTGTGCTCTCACACCTAAAAGACATCACCGACCCCCTCCTGGACCCCCTGCAGTTTGCCTACAGACCCAACAGGTCTGTAGATGATGCAGTCAACCTAGCCCTTCACTTCATCCTCCGGCACCTGGACTCCACAGGAACCTACGCCAGGATCCTGTTTGTGGATTTCAGCTCTGCCTTCAACACCATCATCCCAGCTCTGCTCCAGGAGAAGCTCTCCCATCTGAGTGTGCCCGACTCCACCTGCAGGTGGATCACTGACTTCCTGTCTGACAGGAAGCAGCGCGTGAGGCTGGGGAAGCACTTCTCTGACTCCCTGACCATCAGCACCGGTTCCCCCCAAGGCTGTGTTCTCTCTCCTCTGCTCTTCTCCCTGTACACCAACAGCTGCACCGACAGTCACCAGTCTGTCAAGCTTCTGAAGTTTGCGGACGACACCACTCTGATCGGACTCATCTCTGATGGTGACGAGTCTGCGTACAGATGGGAGGTTGACCATCTATTGGACTGGTGCAGCCAGAACAACCTTGAGCTCAACACTCTAAAGACAGTGGAGATGGTTGTGGACTTCAGGCAGAACCCAGCCCCACCTGCCCCCATCACCCTCTGTGATTCCACAATTGACACCGTGGAATCTTTCTGCTTCATGGAAACCACCATCTCCTGGGAGCTCAAGTGGGAGCCAAACATCAGCTCCCTCATTAAGAAAGCCCAGCAGAGGATGTTCTTCCTGCGGCAGCTGAAGAAATTCAACCTGCCAAAGACTATGATGGTGCACTTCTACACAGCCATCATTGAGTCCATCCTCGCCGCCTCCATCACCATCTGGTATGCCGCTTCTACAGCCAAGGATAAGGGCAGGCTGCAGCGTGTCATTCGGTCTGCTGAGAAGGTGATTGGCTGCAGTCTACTGTCGCTCCAGGAACTGTACACCTCCAGGACCCTGAAGCGGGCAGGGAAGATTCTGGCTGATCCCTCCCACCCCGGTCACAGACTCTTTGAGACTCTCCCCTCTGGCAGGAGGCTGCGGTCCATCCGGACCAAAACCTCACTCCACAAGAACAGTTTTTTTCCCATCTGCCATCAGCCTTGTTAACAAAGCCCGAAAACCACCCTGACACTCTCCCTTTCCCCCACACCCCCCCTTTTTTTGCTGACAGGACACTTGTAACTCGCAATTCTATGCGTTACATTAACGCTCAGCTTGTACTTCTGCTCTACTTGCACTGGTATACTTTAACTCTTGCTCACTTAAAACTGTGCACATTTATTTATATTTATATTGCTATATTTATACTGTTTAATTTTTGAATACTGTATTGCACCGACTACGCCAAAACAAATTCCTTGTATGTCCAAAAACATACTTGGCAATAAAGTTTTTCTGATTCTGATTCTGATTCTGAACTTACCAGGGGCTAAAGCAGTCAGGTGGGGTCAGGATCAGAAAAATCAGTATTGGCTGTGTTTGGCTGTTCTGCTTTGGATGGGTTGGGGTTGTAGCTCACTTTTACCCTGATACACCCTACATTACATATTTCTCCTTGCTGATCAGCTCCTTAATAAGCATTTCTTTCTGCAGCTTGTTTGCTCTTTGTGCTTTGATTCATTCAGGACCGGGTAAAATTTCACCTTTACCTCTGCTGTTCCTACAGAAAGTAAAGAAACGTTAGTGCTGTGCTAGAGCTTAGCAACCAATAGCAAAGCTCATGCTAAATGGATCGGCTGTAAACAGTCTCTGTTAGTATGTACAGTGGAAAAAATAAGTATAGAACTCAAAGTTTTTCTCTGTAAATTTATTTCTAAGGTCTCATGTTGACATAAAATCGAGACCAGATGTCAGTAACAATCCAAGTAGTCCACACAGAATTTAGAAACGATGACAGTCGTTATGAGGATTGTTTTGAATCCAGTTGCTCATACCTTCCCTCCTGACAATTATTGCCATGTTGGGACCCACAGCCATGGATTTCAACATTACCCTCCGGTACGAACTTTTCTGGAACTTTCAAAATAAATTGCATTAACCTACTTCTGGCAAAACTTAGGAATTGGGGGTAACAGCGGACTTCCCATGATGCCACTGCCCGCATAAAACCCCCCACCTTCCCACAAGTCTTTCTATTCCACACGGCCTTCCAGAGGAAAGGCTAGGGGGGACAAAGCGCGCTGATGTCTCTTTGCTGGCAAAAAGACATAAACTCTTCAAACTGGATCCAAGGACGGCATAAGATCACACGATCATATGCAAAGTTAAGTACGAGTGAAGCACTGTTTGTGTACCTGGTGATTTCATTCACAAAGAGGGGAAATTAAGGTATAAGCATTGCTTACTTTCTCTCTGAGGCCTGCAGATGCAAACTGTCCCAGAGGAGTTCCCTACAGAGACGCGGTCTCTACAGCCAAGTGAAGCAGTTTTCCATGCCTGAGAGGAGGACAACAGGAGCTGCATCCCCATTTTAATCAGTGTGGTCGGCGGACAGAACGGACCGCCCACCCACAGCTTCGTTAGGTTAGCTGAAAGCTAACCGCTTCTTCAAACTTCGCCCCTTGGACAACGTTTCCTCACCACGGTTCATGAGGTTAGGTTTGGGCAGAATAACAGTTAGGATGAAATGATCTGATCATTTTCATTTTATGAAGTTTGGTTTTGTTTGTGTGAAACTCTGCTATCTTAGTGCTAGCAGGCTATCTGCAGCACACGTGCTCTGTGTTTGTGTTTTTTTAAAGTTAAGACTAACTTTATTTAAAGGGTGATTTTAAACACAGAAGATTGCTCATAACGCGCAGTCCGCACTCATGCATTTTAACCCTTTTATTGACCCTGGTATTTTTAAAGGTGTGTGTAATATTCTGGTGCTAAGCTATCTTTTGTTAGCTCAACTGCTAACTGGTAAGAACACGTGCTTGCTGCTAAAGAATATTTAACAGAAAGGTTGTTAGTTTTCAAGCTAGTGAATAATACTCCCTAAACATTTTTTCTACCGCTTATTCCATAGTGGGTCATGGGAAGCTGGTGCCTATCTCCAGCAGTCTATGGGCGAGAGGCGGGGTACACCCTGGACAGGTCGCCAGTCCATCGCAGGGCAACACACAAACAACCATGCACACACTCATTCATACACCTAAGGGCAATGTAGAGTGACCAATTAACCTAACAGGCATGTCTTTGGACTGTGGGAGGAAGCCGGAGTACCCGGTGAGAACCCACGCATGCACGGGGAGAACATGCAAACTCCATGCTGAAAGACCCCCGGCTGGGAATTGAACCCAGGACCTTCTTGCTGCAAGGCAACAGTGCTACCAACTGCGCCACCGTGCAATTTACTTTCCTTTAAATATTTTACCATTAATTTTAAATATTATTTAATAAATAAAGGCAGCTAATGAGACACTGTTGAGAATTAGTCATCCAGAAGGTTGGTCTCGTGTTTGTTTGAAAGGTAACTTCAGTGTTATGTCCTACTGACTGCCCAGACTCACTCTGAAGGCAGTGGTATCTTACAATGTTGAGCCTGGAAAACCAGTAAAAAAATATTTTGTCGGCTTGCCGTCTAATTTATGCAGTTCTTATTATTCTGATTTGATGGTGGATTACATTGATGGTTGTGATTGGTTTTTGCTCCGAACGTTATCTGCAGCAGTGAATTAGGGCGAAGTCTGCTTAGATGCACACTTAGCCGAAGTGTGGATTGAGGGCACAATGGGGGCGTGGGCTAGGCACCAATGTGGAGAATTTAGACACACTATGCACTCGAACCCTTCAACAGGAACGCGCAATTCAGGGACAAAAGGGTGGAAATGCGAGTATTGAGACAGGGCCCAACATTCAGCTGACAAATGATTAAGATCATATGAATCAAAATGAACTTTCTTTGTGTTCAATATGATACAAATACATAAATATGGTGCTTTGTGGGTACATTTGATAAAGATATGCACACATTAAAAACTCTAGAAAGTATTTATCCCAAACTGTATTTAATCCAGAAAAAGCTTGGTTGATACTTCTTCGTCTTTTGTTTTTTTATAGTGGTTGCCATAATTGCACCATCAATAAATTCCTTTTAAAATTCCTGTTTTGTCAATAAATTAAAAGAATACCAACAAAAACTATAGATCTTAATGATTTTCCCTTATCCTTCCTGGCAGCTGTGTAGGAAGATGGGTTTACACAGTGCATTCAGGGATTCTGAGTTTCTATTTGTTTGTCTGTGTAATTCAGCTGTTGAGTCTCCAATTTATGAAGCCCAAAACAGATGCAACAAATAAATACAGCATATATGTGTGAAGTTTTAAAATATAAACTTTTAAGGAGGAATGTCTAAGAAGACAATGTGTTTAATTTATAGAGACTTTCGTGTCAAATAAAAAGAAAATGCAAGCAAATGTAAGAAGAACCATTAAAATGCAAGAAAATATTGGAGGAGTTTTTGTAACTTAGTGGGCAGGGAGACAGACATTTCTAAGGTATGGGCAATGATTAAAAGGATGAATGGGATTAAAAGAGTGAGTGGATATCCAATGCTAAATAATAGGGAAATATCAGCAGTGAAAGATAAAGAAAAGGCAGAAATGTTGGTAAAGCCATTTGTTAAAATTCATAATTCTGAAAATATTAGTGAAGAAGGGAAAAGAGGATGAGAAAAGACAATTTTAGAGAATAAGGAGTTATTGGAGCAAACGGAAAATTCAAATGATTCATTAAATATGTTGTTTACAAGAACAGAGCTAATTAGGGTACTTAAAAAATATAAATTATTAGCTCCAGGAAAAGAACAGGTTTGTTATGTGATGATAGGTAATTTAAGTGAAACATCGAAAAATACTTGTACTCGTACTCGTCGTCTTCCGCATTATCCGGGACCGGGTTGCGGGGGCAGCAGACTCAGCAGAGACGCCCAGACGTCCCTCTCCCCAGACACCTCCTCCAGCTCCTCCGGGGGGAACCCAAGGCGTTCCCAGATCAGCCGAGAGACATAGTCCCTCCAGCGTGTCCTGGGCCGTCCCCCTGGGCCTCCTCCCGGTGGGACCTGCCTAGAACACCTCCCGGGGAAGGCGTCCAGGAGGGCCCGAGCCACCTCAACTGGCTCCTCTCGATGTGGAGGAGCAGCGGCTCTACTCCGAGCCCCTCCCGGATGGCCGAGCTCCTCACCCTATCTCTAAGGGAGTGCCCGGCCACCCTACGGAGGAAGCTCATTTCAGACGCTTGTATCCGGGATCTCGTTCTTTCTGTCATGACCCAAAGTTCATGGCCATAGGTGAGGGTAGGAATGTAGACCGACCCGTAAATCGAGTGCTTCGCTTTTTGGCTCAGCCCTCTCTTCACCACAACGGACCGGCACAGCGCCCCCATTTCATCGACAGCCGCACCGATCCGTCTGTCGATCTCCCGCTCCATTCTTCCCCCACTCGTGAACAAGACTCCGAGATACTTAAACTCCTACACTTGAGGCAGGAACTCCCCTCCAACCTGAAGAGGACAGGCCACCCTTTTCCGGTCGAGAACCATGGCCTCGGTCTTGGAAGAGCTGATCCTCATGCCAGCCGCTTCACACTCGGCTGCGAACTGCCCCAGTGCATGCTGTAGGTCTTGGCTAGAGGGGGCCAGCAGGACCACGTCATCTGCAAAAAGAAGAGACGAAGTCCTCTGGTCCCTAAACCAGACCCCTTCCGGCCCTTGGCTGCACCTAGAAATCCTGTCCATAAAAGCAATGAACAGGACCGGTGACAAAGGGCAGCCCTGCCGGAGTCCAACATGCACCGGGAACAGGTACGACTTTGTGCCGGCAACGCAAACCAAACTCCTGCTCCGCTTGTACAGAGACCGGATGGCCCCTAGTAAAGGGCCCCTGATTCCATACTCCTGGAGCACCCCCCACAGGGCATCATGAGGGACACAGTCGAATGCTTTTTCCAGGTTCACAAAACACATGTGGACCGGTTGGGCAAATTCCCATGAACCCTCGAGTACCCTGTAGAGGGTATAGAGCTGGTGGAAAAATATTTTATTTTAATTGTATAATTGAGTATGGGAGGATGGAGAATTGCCAAAAAGTTGGAAAGAAGCAGTGATTATACCAATTCAAAAACCATGGAAAGATGGGACAAAACCAGAAAATGACCGACTTGTAGCTTTAACATCAAACATATGTAAAATAATGGAGAGAATGATGAATGAAAGATTGTTATATTATGTGGAAAATAAAGGTCTTGTATCAATGTATCAGAGTGGGTTCAGGAGAGGGAGAAACACAATGGATCCAATATTATGTTTAGAGAATGAGATTAGAAAGGCTCAAGTGAATAAAGAGAGTGTTGTGGTGGTATTTTTTGATATTGAAAGAGCATCTGATATGATGTGGAGGGAAGGGTTATTAATGAAAATTAGAACAATGAGTATAAATGGTCGTATGTTTAGATGGATTGAAATTTTTTTAGAAGGAAGACAAATACAAGTGAGGATAGGGAAGGAGTATTCTGAGAGATTGAATATAGAAAATGGGACACCACTGGGAAGCATAGTAAGCCTGTTATTATTTTCTATTTCTATTTTATTTAAAATTTCTATTTTATTATTTTTTAAAACTTTCCTTTTTGATAAAGCTTATAGTTAGAGTGGCTTAGGTTATCCTGAGCTATCTTCCTTATTTTACCTCCGTCTTCTTCTCCCCTTGTTGGATGGAGTAAGGGGGAATCAGGTTTAGCCTAAACCGGCTCAGTTATGGCTGAGGTGCAAACGCACCTCAGTTTCTGCTACCTGTATGACCCCCTCTCTTTTCCAGTGGTTATGGTCAATCTGACAGAGAGAGGTATCCCAATCGTTGTGGTTTTTAGTATAACAATGGCCATCAGTGGGCTCTAGATGGTAAAACTGTCTACTTTTAAGGCTAGGTTTGAAACTTTCCTTTTTGATAAAGCTTATAGTTAGAGTGGCTTAGGTTATCCTGAGCTATCTCTGTAGTTATGCTGCTATAGGCTTAGGCTGCTGGAGGACATAATGACCACTTTCACCCTCTTCGCTACTTTCTCACACTACTCTTCAATTTTGCATTATTTGCTGTTATTTCAGCTTTTAACTTTGTTCTCTCTCTTTTCTCTTCCTAGAAGCTACACCTGGCCTGACTCTGTCTACCTGTAACACCTTTCTGGAGAGGGGAATCCTCCAAGCTTCTGCTGGCAACAACTTAATGCTCACCCTCTACCGATGATCCACATGGCCCTGTCTTTCAGTGTTTAACCCTTTCTCTCTCCTAGACATAGCTACTGACTGAGCTTTTACTGTAACTAACTCAATGTGCTCTCTTCAGACTCTAAACTTGAAAACTGGCTCAGATTTTATCTCTTCCTTCTTTCTAGGTGAAACGACTAAAGGCGCTACATCCATTAACATTTACCTTTTCCTTCCCATAGAAAGTACTCCTGGATCAGTGCTTCTTTGTTCTCTTTGTGTCCCTGCTCTGTTCTCTCTAACCCCCAGTCGGTCGTGGCAGATGGCCGCTCACACTGAGCCTGGTTCTCCTGGAGGTTTCTTCCTGTTAAAAGGGAGTTTTTCCTCTCCACTGTTGCTACATGCATGCTCAGTATGAGGGATTGCTGGAAAGTCAACGCCAGTGACTGTCCACTGTCTCTACATGCTCATCCGGGAGGAGTGAATGCTGCAAGTCACTGACTGGATGCAATCTGCTGGGTTTCCTTAGATACAAAAACTTTTTATCCAATTTGAATAAATAACAGAATCTGACTGCACTGTTCAATGGTTAGGATTCATTGTAATGTATGTCCCTGACTTTTGTGAAGTGCCTTGAGACGACATGTGTTGTGAATTGGCGCTGTATAAATAAACTGAGTTTAATTGAATTGAAATGGAGCTCTTTGGTTTTTTGAGCTTCAGCGATATAAAGTCTGGCCTTGGAAGGGATCTACTGGGATGTCCACATTATGGGATATATAAGTTGAGGTTAGATTTTAAGAATGTTGAAGCTTTTAAAAAAATACTGTTTCCTGATGCATAAAACCCCCAAAGTAAAAGAAGAAACACCTAATGCTCAACAAAATGTAAGTTTTAAATTTATTCACCCAAACATTCAGAAGGCTTAGTGGAAGGCGTAGGCATCTTGCTATCCAAAAGTTGTGGGTTTGATTCTGGTTTCCTCCTGCCACATGTCAATGTGCCCCTAAACAAGTTGCCTACCGATCTGCAGTGATGTATGAATGGGGGCGCATTTGTGAGTGTGACTAGATGAATGTGGCTCTAGTGTGCAGAGCTTTGAGTGGTCGTATGACTGAGGCGCTATATAAGTTCAGTCCATTCACAATTTAGATGTTTGTATGGAGATAGTTTAACAAGTTGTGGAACAATTCTTTCTTTTCTAAAACAGATTTTTATTTACATTATGTCCAGTATTTTAAACACGATTGGTATGGCATGCATATGTTTATTTAATGATGTGTAATCACATGTTTAAATGTATTCGTACAACTGATTACACAGGGGAGTGCAGTTTGATGGTGTCTAATTCTGGGTGGTCCATATGTGTAACATTGCTAACATCATGTGTTTCTATGAATAAGCAGCAGAAATAAGAGAGTGTTCAACATGTCTGAGTCACGTCTGAGTCAGGACACCATAATATTTTAATATTTCAGAAAACATAAGTGAAGGGAGTAGAAATGTGGCATTGACCTTTTCTCTGTAGCAGTTTCACAACCGTTTGCACCTTACATTTTGTGGCTTTGGACAGATATTCTCAAACAAAACACAATGAACCACAGAATAATTTACTGAACAGCGATGCACTGAAAAACTGAAAATATAACAATAACATTTTTACATTTTAATGAAGACAGCCTATTTTACATCACATATTTATTTGACTTTGATTACTTGAAGTTAATTACAAATTTGTAAGACATTCAAAACATTAAAACCAGAACCACAGAACAAGTTTGTCAGTCTGGCATAAAATCAAATATTAATAAGTATTGTTAGACAAGGTGGAGGTTCTGTGATACCATGGTCCTCTTTCTGATCCAAATGACCTTGGAGTTTTGTTAGAGTGTTAAAATCATGAAAGGACCACTCTTACAAATCAAATCAATCGAATGGCCCTCACTGGGTCTTTATTACATCAAGAATCCAAAGAATTTGGCAGAATCAGAAGCGAAACCAACCTTCTTCCATCTCGGTTTCCAGACTTAAACCTGTAGGAAACCTGTGAGATGAGCTGAACAGAATAGAGCATAAAGGTGATCAGTAAAATCTAACTATCTGCTCCAGTCTTGTGAAATGCAACAGTAGCAGCCTGACAGCGGCTATATTAATACAACATGAAGGGGTCGCACAGTACAGCAGGGGTGCCAACAGTTGCAGCAGCAGTGATTCTGTGAAAAAAAAATATTTATTGACATGGGATTTTTTTTTTTCCAACTGAATACACATTGAAAATTGTGGTATTCGTACATTTCAGCTTTTGTATAAAAAATGAATTTCCTTTAAGCCGTTATATAGATCTTTACCATTACTCCTAATGAATATGAAATGCACTGTTGTTGAACAGACAAAAGCATGTGCAGCTTTATATATATATATATATAATATATATATATATATATATATATATATATATATATATATATATACTATATATATATATATATATATATCTCAATTTGAGTTTATAAAATATTCAGATAAGGAGGAGAAATCATTCTGTAACTGACAGGATTCAAATCATCGCTAAAGAATGAGAGCAGGTTTTCAAACCTGGCAGCAATCATGCAAACTGCATGTAACAATTGATTTATGTGTTTCAGAATTTCAGTACTTGTGGCAACAGCTGTCATTATTGTTATCAGTCTAGATGTTATGGCTCATTTTATTAATTCATTACTGTGGATTAACTCTGGGTCATGGATTTATTACACCACATTTAACAAATCAGCGGAGAAGCCCATAACACTGGGCTCGGTCATAGAGTGATAGAGAGCTGAAAGGGCCCCAATTGAGAATATTTATGAGAATATGTACAAAGCTTTTAGAAATATATTTGTATGGAAATAGAAATTATATTACAAATAAAATTAAAAAAATATATATCCCTAGGATAATCTATGAACTTTCTGTACATTTAATTTGCCCTTTTTGTTTCTTTGTTTCATCCCTTCTTTAAAGCACACGTGATTTTTTTATTTTATGCAAGTATTTATTTTAACAGCCTTTAATTCAGTCATCCCCCCCCTTTTACTCGTTTAGTGAAACATTTTTGTGTCTTTCTATTACCTATTATTGTTTATCCCTCCTTTAATTCACTCCTATCACACCTAACGCTGCACGATATGTATGGGATGTACATGGGGAAGTGGCCTAGTAGATAGAGAGCAGGGTGGTTGCATCATCGAGAGGCCACAACTACCCTGGTTCGAATCCCACAGCCTGCCACTCTGGGTCCCTGAGCAAGACCCTTATCTCCAGAAAGCTCCTTAAGGGATGGGTTAAATGCAGAGGACAATTTCATTGGAATGTACAGTTGCAATGACAATGATTTTTTATTAATCTATTTATTAGGAAAACATGCGATATGCAGTGATGTTGGTCAATGCTGCAATAATGATTAGACTAAAGAAATAATTTAAGTCTTACTGTCTTTCTGGTTTGGGGTCCTAGCAAACAATATAGTCTATTCAAACCTATTAATTTTCCACCTCAATGACGTTTATTAAAAAAGTTGCTTCTGGTCGACGTCCTGAGTTTCCTATTGACTTGACTGCCTTATCACATCTTCACCTTCTACAACTTTTATGCTGCATTGATCAACTAGTTTCAACAAATACATAACAGGCATAGACTGTTCCTCAAAACAACCCTGTAGTGATAGCTGGGTGTCCTCTCTGCTTTGTTTTATTCTGTTTACTCAAAGTTGCCAGGGTACAATTAGGGGCTCAACATGTGAGCAGGTGGATAAAACACTACTCAGTTTGTAGAAGAGTGCAGCAAACCTGAGGGAGCGCAACAAAAATGTTCATTGTGAATTCAGCTACTGTTAAACCGCTGCGAAAGAAACATCTCAGTTTAGCATGGATTGTAATTTCTGATGAGAACTGCAGTTTCTTACAGCGTTTTTTAACAGCTGTACTTTATGTAGCTCAGATTGAAATTGAGGCAACATAAGGTGAATCAACCACAGATCTTTATTTGCATTATGGAGCTCTGTTTAAAGAGTTAAGTAGTCACTTAATCTACAGTTCAATCAGTCACAACCTTAATCGCTTCCAGTAAATTACGATGCAGAATGTAGTTGGAAGACATGCATTAACTCAAATCTGAGCTGCTGAGGTGCCTTTGCATTGGTTCTGGGTTGTTTACAGATATCTCTGCACTGACATCTCTGTAGAAGAAAAATGAATGTAAAATTTACATGGTGCAGAAATATGACCCTGATGAAGAATAATGCTTTTTCCATTCTTCCTTATTATATTTTACATGCGTGTAGAAAACACCACAGAGACTCTGAAGGCATCAAACATGGACCATTTTGAATGTTGAATATAGAATAAATTAAACACTGAATAGTGCTCTTTTATTAAATGACCTGAATTTTAACAAAAATATAATGAAGCATTAAAAGTCTAAATCACATTATGTTATTTTCTTTAATAAAGGTTTAATTACACCAGTTTTACAGAAAAAAAATTTTATTCTCGAAGTGTGTGGATGTCTTTTTAATTAAATTTGAAAAGATTTCTTCAGATTCTACGTTCACAAGTGGCATTTTTTTTCAATAATCAATTCACTTTGTAATTTTTAGCCTTTGTTAATTTTTCCTATTTACTCCTGGCCTGCACGCATTAGATGTTCAAACTAAATTCAGAATATGGTTTATTGCAGATAAACATGCCTATTTTAGCCTGTTTGTGACTCACAACTTCAAGCTTTAGATTCGACTCAGATTTAAGTTGTTTGACTCATGTCTCATGGAGGATGGCCGAGGAAAACCTATAATGTACATTTGTTGACTGGTGTAGATCATTTGGTAAAATGACATGTTTATTGACCCTAAATAGTTGCCGTACAGTCGTCACTGTTGCAAAGCTGTTATATATTATTATAGGATGTTGTACGTCAACATGCAGTCTGTTGTCCAGGTGTTGTTCACCTGGACAACAGACTGGAGTGGAGATGCAACTGTGAAGCCATCTACAAGAAGGGACAGAGCAGACTGTACTTCCTGAGGAAGCTCATGTCCTTTGGTGTTTGCACCAAGATGTTTCATATCTTCTATAAGTCTGTTGTAGAGAGTGTGATCTCTTCTCCATCATCTGCTAGGGAAACAGCATCAGAGCCAGGGACTTAAAAAATCTCAACAAGCTGATAAAGAAGGCTGGCTCTGTTTTGGGGACTCCTCTGGAACCTCTGGAGATCATTGTGCAAAGAAGGATTCTTCATAAAATGAAGAAAATCATAGAGAACCCTGACGATCCTCTTCATGAGACTGTTGTACAACAACAGAGTGTGTTCAGTCAGAGGCTTCTTCAGATCTGCTGTAAGATAGACGTTACAGGAGCTCCTTCCTGCCCACAGCCATCAGCATCTACAACTGCTCTTTAAAGAAACCTCTATAATATGAGCTACAACAGCATTTAATTTCCCTTTGCAATTAAAAGGGTATTTTTGAATTGAATTGAATTGAACTGAATTGAACTGAATTGAATTTGCCTGGATCGCTACCAGGCTGCTGTTTTTCCCATCACCTACATAAGGCTACGACAGGCAGGTGAACTCTGAATCAGAAACATTAGCACTGCGCTGATTTGGCTGCTGGGTCTTGCAGGCGTGTTGTTCATAGTGCCAACTATAAAATACCCTCAGTTCACCATTTTCCAAGCCTGTGTAGCGATCCTGAATGTAATCACAGTAAGTTTCTGCAGTGTCTATGTTCTCTACCTTCTGATCCGTCCACCACCCGGGGATGGAGGTGTTGACAGAGTTCAGGTTGAACACTTAAAGAAAAAGGCTTTTAGGATCATTGTCATCATAATGGGAGTGCTGCTTTTTAGATTTGCGGGTAATTTGGCTTGCTATGTGATGAGCTCTTCACTAAGATCAGATGACAGTGCTCAGTGTGTAATACACCCTTCAAAAACGTATTTTAACCTACCCAGCGCTTTGGTGTTAGCACTCCTGTTTCTGCACAGAAAAGGTCAACTACCAGGATTTGAACACAGAACAGAGTCAGGTTGAGGATCTCAGGACTAAATTGTCATTTAGTTTTAATCCCATTTTAGTCACATTTGGTCATTTTAGTTTTAGTCTAGTTTTAATCTACTATATTGTACTACATTTAAGTCTATTGCTGCAACTTCCTGAAAATCTGACTGGCCACAGGTTGATCTCCTTCCTAAGATTTAATGAAATGTTCAGTGTGTAAAACTCTCTAAACTCACTAATCAATGTTCATTATAACCTCTCATGAACAGGAAGTGTTTTTCCTTCTGTGAAAATACAAACTTTATGTCGTGATGCAACATTTTGCACTTTGTTGTGGTTTTGTGTTTTGACTTTAGTTTGGTTTTGTACTCATGTTTGTTTATTTCTTTCTACTACCTCCTAGTGTTAGTTGTAACTATGACTCTCTTAAGGCGCTAGGGGATAGAGCGCCCACCAAGTACCACTCCCGAGGGGGTGGGAATATGGTGAAGTCACTAACCCTGGAGGTCCGGATAGGGTCCCTGGTCATGGAACAGGGGTATATACTGGGCTGATATGCCACTAAGACCAGTGGAGCAGTAGTTACAAGCAGCACCTCCTCGTAGTCCCGCTGGAAACGGGTCCTCCCGGCCAAGTCTGCTAGCCGAAAACGGGGCCATGCTTAACCAACTTGGTCCAGTAATACTTGGTTACAACAGGATGAAGAGAATACTTGGAAATTTCGGCCAGGATCATCCATCTGGCTTATCAAAATGGGTGCCAGTGCAGCTAGAGAAAGGGCTGTTACTGCGTGAGCCAAGCTGTCTCTCCAGCGTGTTTGGGGTTGGACACGTTGTGAACTAGCGAACCAACCTCCCCAGTGGGCGGTGGGACCAGCCTAGTGGGGTGTTGTCTTGGGTCCCAACATGCTCGGTGGCGACGGCCACCAGCCTCTCCCATAGGGTGAAGACCATGTCGGTGGGTACGCAGGTCCAGGTGGAGGACTGGTGTAGCTGGGGGAGCGGGTGGATCTCACCAAGTCAGTCCCCTGGAGGGCCCTCAGTGTGTACTGAATTATTGACCACCAGTGACTCGTCAGGAAGGGTTGAGTCAGAGGTGGTCGTGCTGGCAACACAGCCTGAACAGGTCGTCATAGCCCCGAACACACTATCAGAATCTGACCCTGTTGGTTCTCCGGAAGTGAGTGAACTAAATGCCTCCACTCCCACAGAAGTCAGGATTCTCTTGCCATGGTCTGGCCCGGACTGCCTGCTGTGTGGCGTGCCGGTGGGTGGTATCGTGGCGCTCGGTAAGCATTTTGCTAGCCGACACGCGAGTATCTCTGCCGTGTACGAGTGTCGTAAGTGTGGGAGGTGCAGCACTAGCAGGCACTCCATCTCATGCCATGTTCCTAAGTGCAAGGGATTGGCTGGGGTGAAGGGGGAGCCGGCTCGCGAGTTCACTTGTGATGTTTGCGAAGCCCGGTTCCCCAGGCCTGTGGGTGTCTCCAAACACAAGCGTGACGCCCACCCAGTGGAGTGGAACGAGGTCAGACGGGCAAGAGGAAGAGCCAAAGAGGGAGAAATCAAGGGAACGAAGCTCTGGAGTGTTGACGAGGTGCGGGAGCTTATCCGTCTCATCCGAGAGCACAGAGATTCGGTTACCACATACCAACTTATAGCGGAGAAGTTGGGAAATGGTAAGACGGCCTTACAGGTGAGGAGCAAAAAGAGGCCCCTGCGAATAGATATGACCGACATGGCAAGCAATGGCCCACAGATAGCAGCGGTTGAGGAACCAGGGGTAACTGATTCTGAACCGCTGGCTGCTCGGTCCTCGTCATGTTCACCCCCTCCCTAGCAGCCGCTAGGATACGGGAGGCGTTGGCTCGAGGGGGTGAAGGAGAAAATGGTGAGGAGGTGAGGGCCATTGCTACTTTGGTTAGGGACGTTGATCAGGATCCTTCACTGATCGAAACCTCTGCATTGGACATCATCTTGAAGCTAGGAGGGAGGGTGGAGCAGCCCAGTAGACCCCGTCCTACCGTTCGTGAACAGACTCAAGTGAAGTGCTGGGTAAGGCGTCTTGCCCAGCGAAAGCATGATTACAGGGAGCACCAGTATTGGTACTCAAGGGATCAGGCTAGGCTGGCGGCACAGATCCTCGATGGTGCCGAAAGCCAGGAATGCACACTGCCAGTTGACCAGATCTACAAAGCGTTTCGTGAGAGATGGGAAACTGCAGGGGAGTTCCACGGACTTGGTGAGTTCCGAACGGGTATAACTGGGAGTTCTACAATCCTATTCTGGCAGACGAGGTGATGAAAAACCTAACCAAAATGAAAAATGGCACGGCCCCGGGCCCAGACAGGATTAGCAAGAAGGCTCTGCTAAACTGGGACCCCAGGGGTGAGCAACTGGCGCGGCTGTACACAACGTGGTTGGTCCGTGGGGTCAATCCCCAGGCCTTCAAG